>JAQPPZ010002607.1:0-20043 GCA_028583015.1 Wollemia nobilis
ATATTACTCCAATTTTTTAGACCTCCTCCGGAAGTTGCTGCCATCCCCGTAGAGCAATTTTTCTTCATCAAACCCTAGCAGAGTAGTTTTTCCTCATCAAAACCTAGCAGAGCATTTTAAAATAAATTATATTTTAACAAAACCTAAAATTTGGGATATCATTATCAGGAAGAGAATTGAACCATTCTCTAGCATCCTTTTCTAAAGTTTGTAAAAATAGTCTTAGGACTACATCCTCATGTTCTACCTATAGGCTATCTATTGCATACATGAAACTTTTGATATGATCTTCTCCAGTTACCACATTATTTCCTAAGAAAATTGGGAGGTAGTTGTGGGATATATGAGGTAAGGCATTAAGATTTGTAGGTAAAACAAAAGGCCTATATCTATTGGTTCTCCATAAATGAACATTAGCCTGATTTTGATTTTGTTGATTCACCTGGGCCATTGTTCCTATAGGATTTAAATTTACAATAGCAACACCTACAATAATATGGATTTGAGTGGCCTAAGTATAATCTGAAGGGTTATTTACCTCTGTATTATAATCTATAGGACTATGGGACTGAGATAACTCTAATGTATTTTCTATGGTAGCATTTAAAAATTCATCTACAGTAATATCAGAGACAATAGTATTTTGAATTCTATTTTTCTTTATGTACTTTTTACTACTAAAATATGATTTATTCTCATAAATAGTATTATTAAGAAGTGGTTTTTTCTGATTATGGATAAATATCTTTGGTTTCTCAAATTCTGGGAATAGCTCCTTACCGCTTCTCTTGGTGTGCACCAGCACGTTCTGCTCCTTTTTTCTTGATTTTTAGTTTTTGGTTTCATCTAGATAGATTCGCCAGCACGTTGGTGTAGAAAGAATAGATTGTGTAATCAATATTTATTGATTCTTTTAACTCTCGACCTCATAGGGAATAGCTCTTTAAAAAAAATCAAGAAAATCAAGAAACGTAGAAACACTCCAAAATTCAATTGAAAACTATGGGCAAAATAAAATAAAGAACGTAAGAAATCATAAAAACCAAGACACAGGTTCTTTATTCAAATTGGCCACTCACTGATTAATAAATGTCATTGGAAAACAAACTAAAAATATATGTATTTAACATATAAGTCCATTCCTCGGCAACGGTGCCAAAAAACTATTGGAACCATTTCTTGCATCCATAGGATTCGATTTTCATGCTACAAGAAATCGTTTGAAACCAATGAGCTATTATAGGCTCTAGTCAACCTGCCTCTTCATTCTGATTAAAAATAGTTATTGCTACGAGAAAACTACAGAATGGGTAAGAAAACCCTAGTGGTAAACTTATGATATTACAAATATTACACACTTCGGATTAGAATAATATGCTAGATGTATTAAAATGACCAAGCAATGAAAATAACTATTTATTATGCCTTATATAGACCGGTGCCTATCCAATTGGGTTGTTATAGCAATTTAACAACATTCATAACATGAACAGAAAGAAGGAGAAAAGAAGAATTGGCACCATTATACTCATTCGAATATCGTAATCAGTCTAATGGTTAACCAACGAAAGAAACACTCAAAACATGTTCAAATAATGTAACTTGTTATGAGGCAACACATAAAGCTGAAGATAAAATTAATAGAACAACACCCCAAAATTGTATTAATATTCCAACATTCATTACATGCAGAGTTGGCAGAATGCCTTTGAACTCTGTTACAATTTTTAATACAATGAGGAAACCTTATTCAAATAATGTAACAAGATTCCTTCAACTTCTCCCATTCCAATATTTGAGTTTTAGGTTCAAGAAGAATGGAAATATTCTTAGCTTCCTAAGCTTAGTTTTGCTAAAACCTGCACAACAAAAGGGAAGAATAAGGGATGATAGAGGAAAAGAGACACAAGGGAATACAACAACACAACTCTCAAGGCACTCAAGTATACCTCTTAGCAAAATTGCTATCTCTAAAGCTTGATGTAGATTCTGGCCTCGATTGCTTCCTTTTATAGCCTTTGGTTCTTGAATCTATTATTCTTGGTCTGATCCTGACCCCACACTTGTCATCACCTAATTTATCTTCCAAAATTGGTACAACTGGCTTCCATAATTTTCCTTTATTCATACTATACACCTTTCTTTGGCCCCTTTTTATTCTAATTGGTTCAACCGGTGATACTAGTACACTGGGGACTTCCCTCATCTACCTTTTTGTCCTTGGTTTCTTCTTTTTATTTTTCTTGTTGAATATCTGATTGACCTTCTATTTTGGAAGTTTCCCCTTTTTGTTCAACCTGTTCTTCATCTCTAGGGGGGAACTCATTTCCAGCTATAGGCTGCAAATTTTAATCTCTTTTCCCTTTTTTCCCTGTTGCAACCATATGATCTTTTTTCCAATCATCTTCTAGGCATCAATGTCAAAAGATACAACAAACCTTAACATGTTCATCTCCTATAGAATCTTGTTTTTCTGTATACTAATGTAATTTTTGCTTTTTCGTAGTGGGTGATCAACATCTCCACAGTGTTTACTAAGAAAGTAGTTTGTCTGGTCATCTCCGGCTCGTCATCGGGCTCACAATAAAAATCTTCTATTTTGTTTTTAAGGAGATATTCTATACTGGTAGTTTCCAAAAATTCTTCCAATGATAGCCCTACATCTGCCAATTTCTCTGTTATGTCATCTAACAAACTAAATATTTCTACAATATTGTTGTACCACCTTCCCATGTTGGATACAAAAATAGTTGTCTTCATGAACTCAATATTGCACTTGAACTTAGTCCCATAATTCAACAATATTTCTTGATTCTGCATCTCTTCAAAATACTCTGACATTAAGTCAAGAGTAGGGCGGATGATCTCGAGGTCTTCTTATTTTTGAATGATTAAAATTTCCATATCTTGAGTAGTAACTCGAATCACCTTAATCTGCTTGAACATTTCAATGATCCCCTCGATTCTATCTCAAATATTTTTTGACATCTCTCTTTTTGTTGCATTCAAATAGTATGTGTAATTGAGGATTTTCACCACCATGGGGGTTTGAGTTACTATGGTGTCCTTGTGTGCCAACTCTTCCTGTAGTTTATTTATTAAGACCTGCATCTCTGCTTTTTCTTTATCACTTGTTTCTAGTTGGTTTCTCAATTAGGTGTTGCTCTGATGTAGTTGATCTAAAGTTTGCACTTGTACTGCTTTGGCTACTTTGACCATATCACCTTATTTTCCAAGAACCAAAATTCCTCCAGTTATCTTATCGACTATAAGAACAATAGGTTCCTGTAGGGCAGGCATGTGCACCTCTGCCATATCTAATTTGGGAGTTTCTATTGCCACCCTGGCTATAGAATCATCTCCCCTACCTCCCATTCCTACTACCATTTATAGCTCATGCTCTTGGGCATCACTGAAAACTATTTTTTCTTCAAATATTTCCAACACCACATTCATGGAGGGTAAGCCTAGGTATCTTTTCTTATGGAGCAGTTACAACTATATGCTTCTTGACCTAAATATCTCTGAAGATACCTCCAAATACATTTGTTCTTCTCATATTCATCTGTATTACTTATGGAATTTGTATTTCTTGATATTTTATTTTCAAAGAGCTGGGAATAGCTCTAGGGGCTAACTTCATCACACTGGTTACTGTTAATAGCTGGCTAGAGATGGTAAATATAACCTATTGGGGATAAGTCAAGTCCTGAACAGGTGCAACGACTACCTCCTTTCCTTTTGCTGCACTTAGGCTCTTAGAGACCTCTTGGGAAGTGCTCAGTGTTGTCTCTAGTCTGAGGGCCATCATGATGGGCTTTGACTTGTTGTTCTACGATATCTGCAGGGCTCACAATAACTTCCATCTGATCAATTCCATGATCTTCTATTAATTCTAATAAGGGGTCTTCTCTGATTTCCTAGGTGGCTTCTAGTAAGAGGGGGGCAGCAGATTCTACTAAAATCCCTTTGAGAAAAACCAATTATGGTAGGTACTTGTAGGCTTTATGCATTTGTGAATTGCCCCTTTTTTCAAAGGGGTACTTATCCCATACAATCTGTAAGCATTTTCCTTTTTATATAGCATCTAATAACTCTTCCTCATAAGCATCACTCTGATTCTTCACCTAGGTGTATTCATGATTTTTCATTAACCTCTTGTACTTCTTATCTAGATCATAAGGTCTCCAAGTTATCTCTTCAAAATCCATGAGATCCAAATCATACATTCCCTTGAGTAAAGTTGGATATCCCATAAACATGTAACTTCCAAATCTGCAAGGGACATTAAGCCATGGAACTTTGTCGTGCTTCTTCACCAGTCTCATTTTAGCCTCCTTAGCCACCTGTCTGCATAGCTCTAGGGTAGCAAGAGATAAGGGACAATACATAGGCAACATCTTCAGGGGAATCTTAGCTCCATAGAGTTGAATGTATGTGAACCCCTAAAAGAAGAAATAATCACCTATATATTTTTCTTTTATGAAGGCCCTTACTCCAGGCCCCAGTCTCTTAGGGAGAAAGCTAGTCAAAATCCAATAAATTTCAACCATAAAAACATCACAAAACCAACCCATGTGGGTGCGACCTTCGTATATCATCCAAAAACTAGTCTGGACATAAGGACTCTCAATGGTCCCAATACTTTTTCGGCTTTCCTCTCCCAATTGTCCCGCTAGTAGGTGTATGAGGATGGAGTAGTTAGAAAAAACATGCATCTCTTGTCTTTGTTTCAGAATAGCTTCTTTTAAATCTTTCATCTGTGAGTGCATTTGATCACTCAATTCTCATTCCCAAGCATAGACTAGGGTGCCTATTGCCTGGTTACACTGTGCTACTAAATGTAACACTTTCCTACCTACTACACTGAGGTCTTGTACTCCTAAAATAATTTTAACCATATCACAGAATTCCTGGACCCATGGTTTGAAAGCATTTTTTATAATAGGAAACTTATCGACTATTTTCTCATGTTCTTCGAAAACTAATCTAAAAATATCTTAGTTAAAATTTGAGATTGTCTTTCAATTACCTGTTTTACCTGCCAAGTATTTGTGGGCGCTAGTTTGAAGACTTATTCGATATATCTAGCTGCTATGCTAAACATCGACCTGTATTTATTATCTCAAAATATCCTGGTTTTCTCATCATATGGCACAGCTAACCAGGCCAACAAGTCGGGAGAGTAGCATACTCTCAGACATATCAAATTTACTAGATTACTGGTCCACCTAGTACTCATTGGAAAACCCTTATATTGCAGTCTCTTTGCTTTGTGAGATAGGTCTGCTAGAAACCAAGAGGCTCTATCATCATTTTCTATTGTACGAGAAAAAATTTGGATACAAGTATTTTCCATCTCATATTGTTGTGCAGGAGTGATCTTTTTACTGGGTCCACTTTTTTGGGTGAAATCATACATCGTACTCCTGAGCACAACTGGTACAGGGAGCTCGACGTATGGTAGTTGGTCTGTGATGAACTTTACTGCCTCCGCTGTGTATTCGGGCACAAAATCAGTTCCCCAAGCCTCCATCTTGTTTCTGGTCACTGTGCTAGCTTTCTGAAATGAAGCTATCAAATATCTGCTCACTTTCTATTTTTTCAAATCAGTCCATTGCTTAAGATTACTAGGGTGGTAAGATTGTTCTATATGGTGATCTTAAATACTTTATGGTGAAGTGGGTTTACTATCCTCGCATAACTTGTCATTAATATCGTGCCACCAACTACCTTTTCAAATTTACCAATAGAGATTTACCGAAGAGTCACTTTATAATGTCAGATAGTTAAAGTAGGTGATTTTCCTCATTCTGGACATTCATATGGACTTTGATCTGTGTACTCGCAATCATTCACTATTCTCCTATTGGTTGCCGAAATGATCATCCTTCTGACGTGGAAATACCAACGTGGTTGTAGTGTCTTTTCGTGAGAAAGTGTTCCGCTCTGTTGGTCTTGAAAGAAATTTGGCTTTGAAAATAGTTACACCATTAATCAAGGTGGTGATTATTTTGGGGATTTGTCATCAGATTTGGTTACCAAAATGTGTGCCCATTGGATCCATCAATCGATGATGGTCATTGGATAGGATTCGCATTGTATACCTATGTTTGATACCATTGGACCTGCAAGAATGTTAGCCCTATAATATCGAGGGTTCATGTCAATGGTGATCACGCACAGTATAGGAGATATCTTTAGCATTTTACTTGGTTAATCAATTAATAATAATCATTGAATTAGGGATTTCACCTTTCATTTAATACTTATCATTAAAGAGTAATCGAATAATTACTGACCTTTGGTTAATGTATGACCTTTAATAACTAGATTACCCTGCTAATGATTTATCGTTTGATCAACCATGTGATCCTGCACATCCGTTCGATTATTTAGACATGTGCTAGGGTTTATCAAGAATGGGGGATCATTATCAACGTGATCAAACCCTTTTTAAACCTTAATTAATTTTCCTTTGGCAAAATAAACCATGTCTCTTAACCTCCAGGTAAATTGGTCATGCACAACCATCAAATCTGGTCGGGTTTCATCACTGTCGTTGGATCTGGTAGATCTGTGCTCTTGTTATCGAACCTCATTTTCCTTAGATAGTCCTAATTAAGCGCTACCATTGGATTTAAGTTGGGAATAGGCACGACCATCCGATCTTGGTCAAATACCACTTAGTCAATCAATCATTAGGACATTGTTCATCTTTTTATTCTAATCATTGTCATTGGATCTGGTAGGTGAGAACGTGACCGCCCGATTGAGATATAATCACACTCTTCTTAAAGGATGATTGTTTTGACAAAGAGTTGCCATCGGATCTTACTTGGAATGAGCACAACCATTGGATTGACCCACAATGTGCACTCTTGTCTTTTATGGGGCTTTGATTAGTTTGTATTTGTTAGATCTCGATAGGTCATGTGCTGCTGTCAGATTGGGATGTAGTTGTATTATTTTTAACAGATGTTTGCTCTGATAAAGCACTACCATTGGATTTTTTTGATTGTGTGTGGTTGTCAGATCTCATTTCATATTTTATTCAACTTGTGAACCTTTAATGGCTTCGTGAAATTGTAGTCATTGGATCTGGGAGGGATCAGGCGCATCCGTTGATTTTATTAGCATTAAGTTATCCTTTGAATGTAGCACCATTGTTGGATCTTCCATGATTGCATGTGATTGTCGATCTTCATCGATTATTTTTCTAATGAGCCCTCTTTTAATATTTGAGCAACTCTTTTAGAGTGCGGCCATTGGATCAATCAGCCTTAAGCGCAATCGTTGATATTCCTCAGACCTGCACATGCTTTAATTGTGAGTGCGGGTAATGAATTTAAGCTAAACTTGGTAATTCATGGTGAAGCTCATCCATCGGATTGACTCTCAATCAAGCGCAACCATGGATATTCTGTAACCTACAAGTTAGGTAACCAAAAAGTGCATGCTACTAATTTACATTAACCTTGATTAAGCGAAAGGGGGATGATTAGTAATGTGTTAGGACCCTTGCTAAACATGATTAATCTGACTAATCAAGTGTTGACTTGGTCTTACCACCTGACTTACCTTTGTTTATCTAAAGCGAGCACTGCTATCATA
Source organism: Wollemia nobilis (assembly GCA_028583015.1). Classification (NCBI taxonomy): domain Eukaryota; kingdom Viridiplantae; phylum Streptophyta; class Pinopsida; order Araucariales; family Araucariaceae; genus Wollemia; species Wollemia nobilis. The sequence goes on from JAQPPZ010002607.1 coordinate 7,615, forward strand.
TTATCTCGTGAAAGAGCACATTTGTTGATCTCCTTTTATTCTGCGCGTAAATTAAACATAATATTATAATAATACCTTGGTTTACCTTGGTGGTTTGTGACAAATGTGCATATATTGGATCAATTCTTGATCAAGCGCAGTCGTGGATCTTTCGTGACCATTGTACCTAGGCTTTTGAACTTTAGACCGGGGTGCTTTATTAAGTTGAGCACATCCATCCGTTTTCTCCTCGATGAAGCGCTACATTTAGATTTTCAGTAATCTACAAGCTGAATAACTGAAAGGGGTGCATCACTTTATTTCGATAATTCTTGATTAAATCTTAAAGGGGGTAATTATCTAATGCGTTATACCCTTGCTAATATTTTTTAACCATTTTAATTAATCTTTTGGCATTTAGCCCTTTTAATGAACCTTTTATGAGAGTGCGACCGTTTGATTAGATCGTAATCAAGCGCTACCATCAGATTTACTCGATTAGCTCAATGTTTAATTTTTAGGGGGTGCATACCCTCAAGGTTTTAATTAATTTTTCATCGAATCTTAGGTTTTAATTCCTTTGACCATAGTATTTTAAAGAATTGACTTATCAAAGTGAGCGCGTCCATTGGATTTTACTTTGATGAAGCGTTGCCCTTAGATCTGCTCAAGGTGCTCGATACTTAACACAAGGGGGCATATACCCTCAAGGTTTTAATTAAGACCTTCATTCAAACCTTAGGTTTTCAGACTTTAGACCATGGTGTTCTCTCATTAGACCTTGAATTATCCATTTTTAATACTTTTAGGACTTAGGGGTTTATTCATTAGGCTTAGGTCCGATTATTATGATTAATACATTTGAAAAGAAGGCTTATCATTAAAATCATGGATTATAAACCTAACCATCAAAAACCCAATTATTTTAGATATTTGACCTTTGCAAGAGGTGTTTATAAGATAAAACAACAGTCATAAAATCAAACCAAATACGGCTAAGGTTAATCTCATATTTCAAACATATGGAAGTCAATTTCTTAGATGAAAATTGCAACAGAGGCTTAGCAACTTTTGTTAATTTTATTGAAACCAAAAATTTAAAATTGGGAGTTTTATATGTTGAGTCAATTTTGGCTCCAACAAGGATTTTCTTGGAAAACCTCATCTTCTTTTTAGCAAATTCCTCTTCTGAACTACTTTTCTCAATGGACTCTGATTCTGAAGAATCAATATTTTTCTTACCCTTTTTCTTCACCTACTTTTCTTCTTCCAATTTAGAGAGATATTCACCGGTATCCTTTGAGGTAGTGTTAGAATTGTATTCTTCCTCTTCAGAAGACACCTTATTTTTGCCTTTATGTTTTATTTTTTTCTTTTTTTCAGAATCCTCATATGCCCCCTCAGATTCAATCTCCTTTTCAAAATTTTCTTCATCTTTTGAGGTTTCTTCCTCAGATTCCTCATTTCCTTTTTCTTCTGCCTCAGGGACAGCAGTTGCACTAACAATTTGTGACCATGTGATATTTGGATGCTTTTGAAGAGCATCTTCAATCAGTAGTTTAATCAATCCAAGATGTGCTAGGACATTGTGTGTACCATTTTTTACTTTCCTAGCCATGGTTAGGAATGCCTTCTTCAAGTAATATGACACACTAAACTGATAACGTTTATTCTTTCTATCATGCACATGTAACAGGAAAACTAAATGATACCCATTGATGATATTGAATATACCCTCTAAAGTAAAATACTTGATAACAACTTTACTTACATCCTTCCACTCTTGAGGCATAGGTTTTGTGCAGATTCCCTTGATATTTTTGTTAGCATGTCTATTGAACTTGGCACGAAATGACAGCTTTCTAACAAGGCTTTTGATATTTTGGTCCTTCGACCTGTACCATTTCTTTCCCTTCGTTAGAAAATTCAACACCTTGGCAATATTATTTTTTGAAACTGTAACTTTGGCCCCATGGACAAGCTCTGCAACCATGGTGTTGATATCCATATTCATCACAAAATCATAAGCAACTTTATCATTAGACCCTTGAAAATGCTCAAATTCTTGCCACCAGTGTAATTTTGTGAGCATTTTCTTTGCCCTTTTGCCAATATGTAGAGATTGAACATTGTCTGGTTTGACTCTCTTTACAGGACCCAACATCTTTGCAACAAAACTCGTAAAACTTGCAGGTAAGAGAAAAACAACTGAAGCAATTTTTGGGGAGGCGATGTAAATGATTCAACAAAGAGTACTTATGGAAGACATGTTATTTTACATGTGATCCAAAAATCCTCCTTTATTGATCCTGCATGTGAATTAAATGAAAAATTTGTGAGGTGTCCAAGTAATGATATCAATCATTTCTTGGAATTGGTGGATATTCAGCCAACTTTGGCAACATAGGAAATCTGTGACTAATTTGGAGTAGCCAACGTTCGGATGCAGCTTATTATTATTATGATGTTACTCCCAATGATGAACTTGACTGCCATCTCACTCAACTGTCGACAACTGTACCACTGATTCACCTGCCACGTTACATTGGTTTTTGCACATTCATTAGCTTAGTCACCAATTTTAACGCCAATTGAGTTTCATACGTTTGAATTTCCAAGGTTTCAATTTGTGCCAAATGAAATTTGTGCGCTTATGATATATTGCCACCTGGACTAAGGAAATATTTAAAATTTGAATAACTCATTCAGTTGAACTGGCGATAAATGGAACAAGGGATTATGCTGTTGTTTTCTTCAGTAAACTGGAGAAAACGTATTAAAGACTCTATTTTGGAAAATTTTATTCCCCCCAACTATAAGGATGTACTTATCAAACAAGGAAGGGATAATTTTGAATATAAACAGAGTAATACAAATAATATTCATAGTTAATAACATACATGTAAGAAAAATAAAATGAACGAATACAAACTATATATAAATGGAAGAAAGATGCTTAAGTATTTATCAATCGGGACTAGAATGCATTGATCATCTGAATCGCTGGAAAGCAATGGATCCACCAAGGAAGATGAGGATCAAATCTGCATAAACAAACAATTTAGAAACCATTTTTTCTATTTTTGCCCTATGTGTGCCAAAACTGGTTTTCACACAGACTCTTTTTTTTTTCTATTTTTGCCCTATGTGTGCCAAAACTGGTTTTCACACATAGACTCTTTATTATTTTTATTTTTATTTATTTATTTATTTTTTAAGATAGAGACTCACAGGTTAAAATGAGGCTGCAATTCATGGATGAATTGAAGTTCCTTCTGTTGAGTGATATTTTTGATGAAATATGACTTAGAGATAGGCTTCCTGTAAAGCTTAAGCCTATGACCATTGACTAGTAGACCAAAATCCACATCATCTATAGTTTTTAGCTTCACTGTTCCATTTCCAAAAACTTCTTCAACTTCATAAGGACCCAACCACCTTGTTCTTATCTTAGCTTTGAAGTCTTGAAATTTAGAATCATATAAAAGTGCCCAATATCTTGTTTGAAAGGTCCTTGGAACTATGTTTTTGTCATGCCATTTATTTCTTTGCTCTTGTAAAATTTTTGTTCTTTGAAGAGCATTCAATCTGAGTTCATCCAAGGCATTCAGTTGTAGCAAGTGTTCCTTTTGAATGGTGGAAAGATCAATGCCTACTTCAACTGTTGTTCAGAGAGTTAATATTTCAAACTCTATTGGCATGACTTCATTCTTACCATAAACCATTTGGTAAGGGGTGAGATTGGTGGTAGACTTCCATGTAGTATTATATGCCCAAATAGCTTCCTTGAGCTTATGGAACCAATATGTCCTATGGGAAGCAATTATTTTTGTCAAGATATTTTCTAACTCCCTATTGGTGACTTCTACCTGTCCATTGGCTTGTGGATGGTAGGGTGAGGATTTTCTATGAGCTATTTGATATCTTCTGACAAAGGTAGAAATTACATACGACATGAATTTGGGACCTTGGTCGGACACAATCTCCCTAGGGGATCCAAATCTCTGTAAGATATTCTCATAAAGGAAGTCAACAACTTTTTCTTTCCTAGCATTTGGCATGGCCTTAACTTCAGTCCACTTTGTAACATAATTAGTGCACACTAGAATGTATTCATTGAATTGATAAAGAGGACTTATAGGACCTAAAAAATCTAGCCCCCACTTTTCAAAAGGTTCTAAGACTACCTGTGGATGGAGAGGCATTTCGGATGAAGGGGTAGGTCTCCCCATTCTCTGACATGGATCACACCTTGTTACATAAACTTGTGCATCTCTATGCAGATTCGACCAATAGTAACCAGTTTGTAACACTTTATGAATAGTCCTCTTAGCTGCATTATGGCCACCACATGGCTCATCATGGGCTGCTCTTAAAACATCAAAACTATCTTCCTCTTGTATGCACCTACGAACAACATGATCAGGGAAAAACTTAAATAGAATACCATCAATCCAAGTGTATGGTGAGCTCTCATGAATGAGTTTTCTTCTTTCATGAGGTGAGAAGTGTTGAGGTATTTTCCTTATTACCAAATAATTTGCAATGTCAGCATACCAAGGGGAATGGATGGAAATAGCAAACAAGTGTTCATCTGGAAAGGTATCCTACACAATATCAGGGTCAGTAGGTAGTTGTAGCCTAGAGAGATGGTCAGCCAAGACATTATCTTTTCCTGGTTTGTCCAAAATTGTAATATCAAATTCTTGAAGGAGTAACCAACGGATAATCCTGCCACTAATTACTGCCTTATTCATCAAGTATTTGATAGCACTATGATCAGTATGAACAAACACTATTTAACCTGTAATATAATGTCTAAACTTATTAATCGCATAAACCACAACCAAAAATTCCTTTTTTGTAATAGTGTAATTAAGCTCAGCTTCATTCAGATTCTTACTCACATAATAAATAACATAAGGTACTTCTTCTTGAATTTGTGTGAGGACTTCCCCTAATGCTTGGTTTGATGCATCGGTGTGAATGTGGAAAGGCAACTCCCAATTTGGTCCTCTCAAGATAGGTGTAGTTGTCAATTTCTCCTTCAAACTTTCAAATGCATTTTGATACTCTTTGTCCCATTTGAATTCATTAGTTTTAGTGAGTAAAAGAAATAATGGAGCTATTGTTCAACTAAAATTTTTGATAAACCTACGGTAATAACCGGTATGGCCTAAAAAGCTTCTAACATCAGTTTGATTTAGAGGTGTTGGTAGTGAATTGATTACCTCTATTTTTATTGGATCTACCTTTATGCCATCAGCAGAGATGTAATGACCAAGCACAACTCCCTCAGTCATAATTATTGAAGAACACAAGCTTATACTAAGAGTGGGGGTGAACAGTATAAGACCACTTTTTACTTTTATTTTCAATTCAATATTATGTTGTGTATAGATAGCAGTATCAATAGCAGTAATCAAAGCAATGCACAAAACACCATCCACAAAAGTGACACAACAATTTATGTGGTTCACCCAATGCGGGCTACTCCACGGAGAAAATATTTTGCTAAAATTTTCTCAATCAATATCTTGGGAATACTTCCCAATTACAATGTTTATGGACCTCTGTCCAAAGGATATGCTGATCCCCTAAATATCAAGTTTGTGGATCTCTTCCACGGGAGAAATCTTTCCCCTTCTACTCTGGCTAGTGAGCTTCTAGAAGACTCTGTCTCTCTACTACACTGACTGGTGGATCTCTCTCCACTTGAAGACTCCTCACTCAAATCTATCTTCAATTGTCGTGGCTACTGGATCTCTATCCACTGAGACTCTTTCCTCTGTACTTTGTCACCTCCAAAGCTATATCAATAGGTTCACTCATAACCTACTCAAATTTACTCAATAGGCTGACTAAAGACCTGCTCAAATATGCTCAATAGGCTTGCTTAGAACCTGCTCAAATATGCTCAATAGGCTCACTCAAAACCTGCTCAAATTTGCTTAATAGGCTCACTCAGAACCTGCTCAAATCTGCTCAATAGGCTCACTCAGAACCTACTCAAGTCTACTCAATAGGCTCACTCAAAACTTGCTCAAATATGCTCAATAGGCTCACTCAAAACCTGCTCAAATATGCTCAAAAAGCTCACACATAACTTGTCCCAATCTGCTCAATAAGTCCTCTCTAGGACTTGCTCAAATTTGCATAGCAATATTTCACAAAATCTTACACAAAAACAGTCCATAAGCCTTCCCAAAGACTTACCTCAAATCAACTCAACAAAATATCAACTCAATCTCATAGAAGCATAAAAAGAATTGTTAGAGATTCAATATGTTCTATACTCAAATCCCAATCTCAATTCAAAGCAATCTCAACTCAACTCAATATTATAGAATCATAAAGAGAATTGTTAGAGACTCAATATGTTCTATACTCAAATCTCAATCTCAACTCAAAGCAATCTCAAATCAACTCAATATTAACTCAATCTCATAGAAGCATAAAGAGAATTGTTAGAGACTCAATGTGTTCTATACTCAAATCCCAATCTCAATTCAAAGCAATCTCAACTCAGCTTAATATTACAGAAGAATAAAGAGAATTGTTAGAGACTCAATATGTTCTATACTCAAATCCCAATCTCAACTCAGTTCAATATTAACTCAATCTCATATAAGCATGAAAAGAATTGTTAGAGACTCAATATGTTCTATTCTCAAGGCTCAATCTCAACTCAATTAGAATATAGAATAGTTTGTTTCATGGAACTTGAACAACCACTTCATGCAACCACTTGACTAGGCTCAATCAACTCTACTCAACCAATCACTTCAAGAAACAACTCTTTCTCACAAATCCTAGTCCAAGCATGAATCAACTAACTCAAAATGTTTCCAACAATGCTCAACAACAAATATTACATAACAATGATACTCATGTTCTTTTCTAACTCAAGTTCAAGTTCTTTGCATCACCCATTGGCTTCAACAACAATACTAATAAGACAAATTTTTTATCACAACTCCCAATTCATAAAACCTTGAAGCATAAACTCAAAGTACTTCACTCAACAAATGGTCTAAACAACAATGCTTATCAAACAAGGTTTAATCACAACTCACAATCCAGAAAACCTTGAAGCATTAACTCAACCACTTTCAAAAAGGAAACCACAATCAATCCTTTTCACTCTAATGATATTTCAAGAATCAACCACCCAAATAAAATCAATGGAGAGTATTACTCATAACTTTTTGATGCCTTATGAGTTGTCCACTAAATATATCACACTCAACACACTTTATTTTTCAACTTTTAACAAGGGTTAGAGATCTTGACTAATAACACAACAATAATATCCAAATAACACCTTATTACTCCTACTTTATTTTAACATCCACAAAAGTTCTTTTTAAAAGAAAACCCTTACTCAAAATAAATTTCACTAAAAATAACTTTATCAAAAACCCTTATTACTCCTAAAAATTTCAAAAAATCACAATAAAAAATAATTCACAACTCAAAAAGCCACCATGACCTTATTCCCTAAGGTTACTCAACAAATCAACTAACGAAGCACCTTTACCCCTTATCACTCCACCTTAGGCAATCCACAAAAAAGATTAATAAAAACCTTAATACATGCCTCGAGGGGAATCAAACCCTCGTATTGCCCCAACGCAAAAACCCTAGCTATGGCCAAGCTGTTGCATGAGCTGCAGGCTCATTGGTGAAAAAGAAGCACCACCCGCTTCTTATCCTTCACCCTCTTTCGCAAAGCGAAAAGTATGCGCCTTGGGAACCTCAATAGAACAAATCCAAAAATGATGCTTGTGGTAATTGAACACACAACCTCCTTGTTACCAACACCTTTGCACAATCCAAGCTGCCAGTATGCCACACTACCCAATGTGTTTTGGGAAGTGGTCATTGTATCCCTTTAATGTTCACTACGTCACTTAAACGAAAAACATGAGCTCTTTTTCTTTGTAAATGTCAAGCACAAATATCAATGAGCAAGGATGAATGAATTAAAAATTTTAATGGCATATTTATATGCCTTCCCTTTGCTTTGGAAACATTGGCATTTTTGAAACTTCCTTCATGACATCGACGGATAAACTTTTAATTTTAATTTTAAAATTAAAATTAAAATTTTAAATAAATTAAAATTAAAACTAAATATTTAAAATTAAATATCTCCATCACTAGGGCACCTTTTTTGATGAAACGAAAAGCCAAATTGGGTTTTAAGAAAAATCCATTTCAAATCTGCCATCCATGGTTTTAAATAATTTTTTAAAAATTAAATTTCTTCATCATCGGGGCACATTTTTTGATGAAACGAAAAGCCAACTTGGGTTTTAAGAAAAACCCATTTCAAATCTACCATCCATGGTTTTAAATAAAAACCTTTTGCAAAGCTTCCCTTGAAGCTCCTTTTGGAACCAAATGCCATGCATCCCTTCTTGAACCTTTGATAAAAAACCTTTGCTTCTCATGAAGCTCTTTGTGAAACACAAACATAGTGCTTACTTACATAGATCCTTTTGACATCAATGACAACTCTTAGATTAGGGACTAAAAATATCCAACAATCTCCCTCTTTGTCATTGATGGCAACCCATATCCTTTTACTAAAATCTGACCTTATTTTTTGCTCTCCCTGGGACTTTGCTCGCCCTAGCTCAAAGCTTTCTCAAATATCAAATCTTTCTCCATATCAAAAACTCTCCTCAATATACACAAATATCTCCCCCTTTGTCATCAATGGCAAAGGGTCACTTTTGGGGCTCGGGGCTAAGAAGAGCCTCTTAGCTTAGCCCCTCCCCCACCACCACATGAGGTGGTTAATTCTTGGGTGGGAGTATTTCTACTCCCCGAAAGCATTGCTCTTTACCTTTTACCTTTCTCTCTTCCTTTTTGAGTTTTCTGAATCCTCTCACTATTTCTTACCAAGTCATCATCCATGTTCTTGTCATTATTTCTGTTCCTGTTCCTATTCTTGTTCTCAACCATATTCCTATTTATGGTCCTGTTCCTGTTCTTGTTCTCATCCATGTTCCTGTTCCTCTTTATGCCTGCTTCTGGAATATTTTCTCTACATCATCTTGTTATGTGACCATCATTATTGCACTTATAACACTTAATGTTATTATTCCTTGGAGGTGCAAATATCTTAGGATATCTCCTAGTGAAGCTATATCCTCTTCTGCCATGAACCCTGCAATTCATTGCCTTGTGACCAAACTCATTGCATGAGTAGCAATACCCATCGAAAAGTTGTCCTTTTTTATATTCTTGTCTTTTGTATGACCTGCACTATGAGGCCATGTGCCCAAACTTGTGACATGAGAAGCATATCCCATTGAGCTTCCTTGCCTAGACCTCATTGGTCTCCTATTCTAATTGTTATTCCATATGTATCTTCTTTGTGCATTATTTCTATCTTTGACCTCTTTGTTGTCCAACTCATCCTCTGATGTATCACTCCAACTTACATTGTCACTTTTTGAAGTATCTTCTTCTGAAATTCCTTCTTCTTCAAGACTTGAAGTAGAATTTTCTTCCCATTTATTTTGAGCTTGTTTGGAACCAAGACCTGTCTTGTTTGTTGCTCCTATTTGTATCTTGATTATTTTGTCTACACTCTTTGCACTGTTCACATATTTGTACAACTTTTTCTTGGAATCCTCTAAATATTCCTTTAGTAGTGCCACTTCTTGTGTTAACTTTTCACACTCCAAAATATTTTCTTTTAACTTATCCTTAAACTTAATTTCCTTAGCCTTTGACTTTTCTAAGTCCTCTATGAGCAATAATATTTCTTCATCACATTCTTGAAACTAAATTTTAAGCTTAGAGTGTTGCTTTATTACCTTCTTTACTGTGTCAAGAGCATAGATAAGTTCTCCCTTGAGATCATATCCATTCTCCCATTGAATAATCCTCTATTTGTTTACCTTTGTCTCTATCATTACTTCCTTTTGGCTTTTATTCTATAGGATCACTTACTTCATCTTGTAATGTCATTTGAAGATTCTCATCTGGTCTTTCAAGTGCATCTTCAAAACCATCATCACTAAAACTATAGCCATCCCTAGTGCAATTATCTTCGAGATGTCCAAATTTACCACATCTAAAACACTTGAGAATAACTGAGTCCTTTTCTCTCTAACCATAAATAGGACTTCATCTCTATCATTGTCTGAAAAACTGGCATCACTATCATTTGAGTACTTACTTGCATTATCCGCATAGTAGCTTTTCTTTTGCCTTTGAAAGAGCTTATTTCCTTGTATGTTTTGTCCATCCTTGCCTTTCTTCTTGTACCTGTGTCTTTCTGATTCTCTGTACTTGTGATCCTATTTTTCTTTGTCACTGTTGTACTTTGGCTCTTAGCATTTTGTCGCATAGTGTCCATACTTTCCAAAATTGAAGCACTTAATAGATATTACATCTATGAATATTTTGGAACCTTTATCTCTTCTACCATAGTTAGCTTCTTCATCACTAGATGACTCACTGCTTGATTATGTATTTTTACCCTTTTTCTTTTTGTCCACTTTGAATGCAACTTCTTTCGAAGGAATATGATCTTTTGTTCTTATCTCAAAAGTAGTAAGCATGCCAAATAAATAATTCTTTGTCAAAGAATCACTATCAATTGATGTTTCTATAGAAGAAACCTTTTCACTATACCTTTTTGGAAGAGTTCTCAAGATCTTATCACAAGCATCAGATTCATCAACCTTCATTCTAAGACCTCTCATCTCATGTACAAGTTCATCAATCTTACTGAGATAATCACGAATATTTTCATAATATCTCATTCTTAAGTTCTCAAATTCTCCTTTGAGATTTCTGATCTTAGCTTTTCTGACATCTTTATCACCCTCATATATGTCATGCAATAGATCCCACATATCTTTTGTTGTTTTACAATCCATAACCTTCATAGATTTTGATCTACCCAATACTTTTATAATTGCATTCATAGCTCTTGAATTTGTATGCATTATAAGCTTACCTTTCTTATATGTAGGAGGATTGACTGTAGAATCATATCCAAGTTCCACTGCATCCAAAACTTCATTTCCAAGTGCTATCAGGTGAAATCTCATCAACATACACCATTACAAGAAGTCACTTCCATCAAATATTGGTACTGCATTATTGAAGGACCCATCCTTTTGATCCTTGTGATCCATTGTGTTCTTAGACTTCTATTCCTTCAAGTTGTCAAACTCTTTATAAGGAACCCGCTCTGATACCAATTGAAGAACACAAGCTTATATTGAGATGGGAGGCGTGAACAGTATAATACCACTTTTTTACTTTTCTTTTCAATTCAATATTATGTAGTGTATAGATAGCAGTATAAATAGCAGTTATCAAAGTAATGCACAAAACACCATCCATAAAAGTGACACAACAATTTACATGGTTCACCCAATGCGGGCTACTCCACGGAGAAAATATTTTGCTAAAACTTTCTCAATAAATCTCTTGGGAATACTTGCCAATTACAATGTTTATGGACCTCTATCCAAAGGAGATGTTGATCCCCTAAATCTCAAGTTCATGAATCTCTTCCACAGGAGAAATCTTTCCCCTTTTGCTCTGGCTAGTGAGCTTCTAGAAGACTCTGTCTCTCTATTGCACTGACTGGTGGATCTCTCTCCACTTGAAGACTCCTCACTCAAATCTATCTTCAATTGTCTTGGCTATTGGATCTCTATCCACTGATACTCTGTCCTCTGTACTCTATCACCTCCAAATCTCATTCAGTAGGTTCAGTCAAAACCTCCTCAAATCTGCTCAATAGGCTCACTCAGAACATGCTCAAATCTACTCAATAAGCTCACTCAGAACCTGCTCAAATATGCTCAATAGGCTCACTCAGAACTTGATTAAATATGCTTAATAGGCTCACTTAGAACCTGCTCAAATATGCTCAATAGGCTCACTCAGAACCTGCTCAAGTCTGCTCAATAGGCTCACTCAAAACTTGCTCAAATATGCTCAATAGGTTCACTCAAAACCTGCTCAAATATACTCAACAAGCTCACACGAAACTTGTCCCAATTTGATCAATAAGTCCTCTCTAGGACTTGCTCAAATATGCATAGCAAGCTTTCACAAAAGCTTACACAAAAACAATCCACAAGCCTTCTCAAAGACTTACCTCAAATTAGCTCAACAAAATCTCAACTCAATCTCATAGAAGCATAAAGAGAATTATTAGAGACTCAATATGTTCTATACTCAAATCCCAATCTCAATTCAAAGCAATCTCAACTCAGCTCAATATTATAGAAGCATAAAGAGAATTGTTAGAGACTCAATATGTTCTATACTCAAATCTCAATCTCAACTCAAAGTAATCTCAACTCAGCTCAATATTAACTCAATCTCATAGAAGCATAAAGAGAATTGTTAGAGACTCAATATGTTCTATACTCAAATCCCAATATCAATTCAAAGCAATCTCAA
>JAQPPZ010002608.1:0-17897 GCA_028583015.1 Wollemia nobilis
GTACAAGGAACCTGGGCTCTGATACCAATTGATGATTACACAATGACACTGAGAGGGGGGGTGAATCAGTGTAGCTATTAATTTTTATATCTATAGCATTTAATATGAAATAAAGAGAACTTGACAATTGAAAAACAACTTGAACAAGAGAGCACACCACAACACTCAATATACTGAGGTTCACCAATTTGGCTACTCCTCAAAAATGACTGCTTGGACTCCAATCCAAATCCAGTCTTTACAAAATCAATTTTACAAACACTTTACCAGCACCAACTGGAAGGAGCACCAACCCCTGTAATTTTTTGCTTCAACAGATGGAGCACCAACTCCTAGTACCAAGCACCAACTTGGACTGCAATTCTGATAAATTTAGAATCACATAAAAATGTCTTCACTTTATGCACGACCCTGACTGGTCTGCAATTAACCCAACTCTGCACACTCTCACGGCTTTACTTATTTTTCTCTTGATTCTTTTCTAACTCTCCTTTTACAACAATTTCTCTCTAACAGCAGCAACGTCTTCTCTGTACGATTATTATTTTATAACCTTTCAATCCTGCATGCAATAAAATCACATACTCTGACTATTCGAATCCATGCAATACGGCTATTCGGTTCCATGCACTTCGACTGTTCGAAACCCTGCAATACGTCTTTTGGAAACCATGCAATACGGAAATTTTGTTTCATGTACTTCGACTGTTCAATTTCTTCGAATATGGCTTTTCGAATGCTTTTTCGAAACTCCATATGTGATTCTTCGAAATCTTTTTGATTCTTCATGTTCGGCTTTTCTGTATGCTTCAAATACGTCTGTTAGAATGCCTACAAATTCGACCTTTCGAATGCTTTTATTATCCTTCATATTCGGCTTTTCGAATGCATTTTAATTATGCATGTTTGGCTGTTGCATTGCATGTCCAACACCTGTCAACGTTTAACTGTCTGTCTGACTTCAGTTACTTTTTACGTAACTGGCTGCATAATTTTCCTGTCGGATTTTTCGACACGTGTCACCTTGCATGTTCCTGCGGGTTTTACCTGCCAGACTGTTACCTGTCGTGATATCGCGACACTTTTGACTTATGCTGACGTCACCCTGAAGGTTATCACGAAATCGTGACCATTTTGGCCTTGAAAGCTTTTCCCCCGCTCATGTCACGATATCGCGACACTTAGAACTTTTGCTGACGTCATCCTTAAGCATGTCGCGAAATCGTGACCGTTTTGGCTCTTGGAAGCTTTCCCTACATCTTGTCATGATATCGCGACACTTTGAACTTTTGCTGACGTCATCCTAAATGCTGTCACGAAATCGCGACGCTTTCAGCTTCCAGCAGCTTTCCTTTCATCCTGTCGCGAAATCGCCACACTTTTCAACTTTGTTGATGTCATCATCCTGCTTGTCACGAAATCGTGACACTTTCGGCTTCCGTACACTCTTCTTTGCCAGCAGCAGTGAAAAAGGAACATGTCGCGAAATCGTGACACTTTGTTCTTTCGTACAACTCTCCTTGCCAACTCCAGCGAAAATGGAACATGTCGTGAAATCGTGACACTTTGCTCTTCCGTATAGCTTTGCTTGCAAACTCCAGCAAAAATGGAACATGTCACAAAATCGTGACGCTTCCGGCTCTTGCTGACGTCATCATCCTTCTTGTCGCGAAATCGCGACGCTTCTGTCTTCCGTACGCTCTTTGCTCCATGTAGTAGCGAAATCGCTACAACTTTGTGCCTTGTGCTTTTACCTTGCCTCTTTTCATGAAATTTTGACTTGTAATATCATTGCTGCATCTTTCAGTTCTACACTTTTGACTAGTAGCAAAATCGCTACACCTTAGTTTCCCTTTGTTCCAACATGTAGCGCCATCGCTACACCTTAGTTTCTCTTTGTTTCAACCTGTAGCGAAATCGCTACACCTTAGTTTCTCTTTGTTTCAACACGTAGCGAAATCGCTACACCTTAGTTCCATGTATTTTCATCATGCAGTGATATCGCTACACCTTTTTTTCCATTCATTTCAACATGTAGCGATATCGCTACACCTTTGTTTCCTTTCATTTCAACATGTAGCGATATCGCTACACCTTTGTTTCCTTCTCTACCAGCATGTCGCGAAATCGTGACAGTTTTGCTCGCATCTTCTCTCTCCTCGACCATGTCGCGAAATCACGACAATTTGGCGTGCATTTTCTCTCTCCTGCTTTTTGTCACGAAATCGCGACACATTTTCTCTCTCCTCAACGAAAACTCGACATGTCGCGAAATCGTGACATTTTCGGCTGTGCCTTCTCTCTCCTCGATTTTGTCGTGATATCGCGACACATTTTCTCTCTCCTCAGTGAAAACTTGACATGTCACGAAATCGTGACATTTTTGGCTGCGCCTTCTCTCTCCTCGACCATGTTGCGAAATCGCGACAGAAAACATGTCGCGATATCGCGGCGGTTTTCTTCCTTGTCGCTTTTGCCGGTTCGAATCGGGTCACTTCGTTTTCCTTGAAACTTTCGCACTTGATCTGATCGACCTCCGAATCGCATCAACTGCATCAATCTGACTATGTTGACAACAATGGCAATACTTTTGCAATTCTTTTGCTGCACCTTGCTCAACACTATGTATACTATTTAATGGATCAATAGGTCTATTATGTAAAATCCATGAAGGATTCAATATGTAAAAGAGATATGAATAAAAATATGGATATGGATTCCCTCTCCACAAAAAATACACATGCACACACACACACATATATATATATAATATAAGGGTTATATTATAAAGGATCATAACCCTTCATACACACCCCTTATTAAATAACCATATAATAGGTTATTAATAAGGTAACATATATAGAGAGGATAATATTAGGATGTAATAAAATATAAATATATTATAAGAGGATGTAATAAGGTACTGGTTAGGTTCGCTACATTTTTCCCCTTCTCAAAAAGCTTCAACCTCAAATCATCATCAAAAAAATTGAAATGGTAATGGACATTTTCTTTTCTTGATTTGATTCCTTACAAGTTCCTTCAAGACATTGTCCAAAAGAATTTGGATTATTTTTGAAGTGTGAGAAGATATATTATGATAGTAAAATTAAAAATAGTGAGAATATTATCTCATAGAATTATGACTAATGCATCCTAAATTAACCTTGAGAGACATTGAGTTTTAGTGGGAATATTTTGAGAATTGTCTTTTATATTGGTTCCTTCCATAATTTGTAAAATATGGTCTCTTTTGATAAGAACCAAAAACTTTTTGTCTATTAATCTTGAGTGATAGCATATATGAATAGGATCATTGTGGAATGCTTTGATATAGATTATTTTTATACCTTATATATTTAAAAATAAAATGTGTTTGTTTATATGAATCAAAACTTGTCGTCATTCTAGATGATGTAGATTTCTATAAAAAAAAAATTGAAGTCAACAACATTAAATAAGAGGAATTTGATAAGGCTTTTTATTTTGATCTTCAATTCAAGAACAATTAGTTATAGATTGAACAATATCATTGGGCAATTTTACATCCTTAGTTTGAATTGATTTTTCCATAAAATGAATATTGGCTTAAATTTTAAGGATGAATTGTTGTTTAGCTTTAGTTCTCTAGTGTTGGAACTAGCACAAACCTCAATAAATTTTCCATTACTTAAAAGAGACAATTTCAACTTTTGTAAATTGTTGTATTATAACTTGATATGCTTAACTTCATTGCAAATATTACGATTTTATTTAGAAAGATAGGTTATTTCTTTTTGCTTTGTAGATACAAGTATTGCAAATTTGTTAACTCCTTTTAAACATCATTTTATACTATTTTGTTAGTCAACTTCCCTAGAAATATTCCTTTAATTTTATCCCAATTGAGATTTACTTTTTGTCTAGAGTCAATATGAGATCACTATGTCATTGCTTCATAATCTAAGTATAATTAGATCAAACTAGGAAATGTAATATAATTTATATGATTTTCAAACAAAATTTTTAAATCTATACTGCCTATGGATTTTTAGGAATTTGTACATCTATAATTCTAAAATTGTTGTTGTTGGAATCAAACTTAGATTATTCTCAAATTTTATACTAAAGTCTTTTTTTCAATATATCTCCTCTTGGTTTTCAATGTCCTAAATCACTTTACACAACTCATCATCCTCTTCTTTGAGTTGCTTTGTAAATGTTCCTTCCCTAAATAGTTTTTGCACCTCATCCCATCTAACCATCAATGGATCTCTTTGGTCCTAGAAATTTGACTTGATCCACCTCCAATAGAATGGGGAAGTGATTCGAGACCAAACCCTCCTAAATTTAAAAATTTTAGACTTCATTTCACAAATGCATCCTCTAAAATCCAAAAAAGATATAACTTCACCTTCTTACTATGTAGCTCCCTCCTTTTATTAGTCTAGGTATATCTAGTTCTACTACATTTAATATCCACCAAGTGTAATGCAAGGATCTAGGCAATCATAAGTCGATCCCTTGAGTCTAAAATTAAAGTTTACCCTTCTTGATCTTTGGATAGTATTAAAATCCCCAACAACAATCTAGTCTAACTCCTCCCTTGAGACTATCATATTATGTGCCACTTTCCATTGATGAATCTAACCATCTAGGTTTGACCCCATAGAAATTTATGATTAAAACATGCTTAGTTGTCACATTGTTCCTAAAATAGGATCTTAGAAAACCCTTGCAAGTTATATATTCTATTGTCATCCATTCAAGAGAGTTCCAAAATATGAATATCCCCCTTAAGGCCCTTTGTGAAGCCACTTCCATATGATGAACACCCCTCCAAATTCCATTTACTATTGTATACATGCAATCCAACAATAATTTGGTATCCTAAACTAATAAAAAAAAATTAAAATTTATTTAAGAGTCCTCAAATAGTAAATTAATGGGTTCTACTATTTAAACTCCTAATATTCCATGATTGTATAATCATTGGTTACCTTGAGATCAATAAGAGTCTATTGTCCTCCCAAATCCTCCAATTAGTAGTTTATCTCCTTGAGATGCTATCAATTTCTTATTTAATTTTTACCCACTCTCTAATATTTGATTTTCTTTGATCTCTTCTCCACCTAGCTAATCCCCAAAATTGGTTTTTGTCTATTCTTTTTTGCCACATCGATGAAGGAATCCTTTACTATTGGTTGCTCCTAGTTATGCACTATCAATACCCCTAACATATTTGATTGTGGTAACTCAATCCACTCTATTATCTATTCTAGAGTATGAATTGAAAGAGGGGATTGAATATTATTATTACTATTTTCATTATTCCCATCCACTCCTTGCATGAGTTGTTCTTCTTCCTACTCCATTAGTGTATTTAAGATCTCATACCCTTTTTATGACTTTGGATAGGTTTGCTCATCATATCATACCCTGACAAGAAGCTCCACTCCACCCTATCATAAGCCTTTGACATATCCAATTTTATAAATATTATTATATTGTCATACTTTTGTATTGAGTGGATTGCTTCCCGTGCTAGAACCACACCATACAATATCTACTTACCCTCTAAAAAACATCCTTGTTTCAAGGATATAATGCTATGTAGGAGATATTATATCCACTCAACCATTATCATCATGATTTTTTTTAGGACACAGCAGAAGAAGATATGTCTATAATCTAAAATATACATCCCCTCATCTCCTTTCAAAATGAAAGCAATAAATATTTGAATTAATGATTTAAGCATTCTTTTACTACCCATGGGCTCCTCTATAAAAACCATTACTTCATACTCTAATTTATCATAGAAGGTCTAAAAACATTCAATTGGGAAGCCATATGAACCTAGGATTTTTCCAATACTCATTTCAAATACTACCTTCTTTTTCTCCTCTCTATTAATCGATGTAAGTAGGGTCTAGTTATGTTCTTCATAGATGATAGAGGGTATGACAATAAGAACTTATTTCTAATCCTCTTCATATTGCAACATACCTTAAATAATTTAGTAAAATATTCCATCGAAGATAAATGCATACCTAGGATTATTTTAAAGGAAGTCATATTCTCATCCTAAATAGGTTCCATGTTGTTCATTTGTCTCCTATTGCAGGTATCTTGAAGGAAAAATTTGGTGTTTCTGACACCTTCCGATAACCAAATGGTTATTGATATCTATATTAAATATATCTCCTCTTGGTTTTCAATGTCCTTAATCACTTTACACAACTCATCATCCTCTTCTTTGAGTTGCTTTGTAATTGTTCCTTCCCTAAATAGTTTTTGCACCTCATCCCATCTAACCATAAATGGAGCTCTTTGGTACTAGAAGTTTGCCTTGTTAGATTACCTCCATAATTTTAGTTGATCCTTGATATAATAAAGTTATTTGTGGAACATAAACATTATTTCTAATATTTAAAATTTCCTTCTTCCCACCAGTATGTATTTTCTTCCAAAGTTTCTCCTTTTGAAACCAAAGGTTTTCAAATTTGAATGATTTTTAGTGTTGCCTCATCTTGATCCCCCTCCAATAGAATGGGGAAGTGATTCAAGACCAAACCCTCTAAAATTTAAAATTTTAGACTAAACACAAATACCTCCTCTAAAACCCAAAAATGATCTAACTTCACCTTCTTACTATGTGGCTCCTTCCTCTTATTAGTCCAAGTATAGCTAGTTCTAGAATATTTAATATCCACCAAGTGTAATGCATGGACCTAGGCAATCATAAGCTGATCCCTTGAGTAAAAAATTAAAGTTCATCCTTCTTGATATTTGGATGATAATTTAGCATTAAAATCCTCAACAACAATCTATTCTAACTCCTCCCTTGAGACTTTCATATTATGCACCACTTTCCATTGATGAATCTGACCATCTAGGTTTTGATTCACCTAGATGTTTGTGATTAAAACATGCTCAGTTGTCACATTGTTTGCAAAATATGATCCTAGGAAACCCCTCAAAACTATATATTCTATTGTCATCCATTCAAGAGAGTTCCAAAATGTGATTATCCCCTTTGAGGCCATTTGGGAAGCCACTTCCATATGATCAATACTCCTCCAAAGTCCATTTACTATTGTATCATGAGATCCAACAATAAATTGGTCTCCTAAATAAATAAAAATCTTGTTTTACTTTTATTTAAGAGTCCTCAAATAGTAAATTAATGGGTTCTATTATTTAAACTCCTAATATTACATGATTGTATAATCATTGTTTACCTTGAGATCAATAAGAGTCTATTGTCCTCACCAATCCTCCAATGACTAGTTTATCTCCTTGAGATGCTATCAATTCCTTATTTAATTTTTTACCCATTCCATAAGAGTTGATATTATTTGATCTCTTCTCCACCTAGCTAATCCCCAAAATTGGTTTCTCTTTGTTCTTTTCTGCCACACCCATGATGGAATACTTTAATATTGGTTGCTCCTAGTTATGCACTAGCAATGCTCCTAACATCTTTGATTGTGGTAACTCATTGAACTCTATTACCTATTATATAATAGGAATTGAAAGAGGATATTAAACATAATTGTTACTATTTCCATTATTCCCATCCAATCCTTGCATAAGGTGTTCTTCTTCCTACTCCATTAGTGTATTGAAGATCTCATACCTTTTTGATATATTCGGCTAGGTTTGCTCATCATCTCATACCCTGACAAGAAGCTCAACTCCTTCCTATCATAAGCCTTTGACATATCCAATTTTATGAATATGCATGTATTATCATACTTTTGCATTGAGTGGATTTTATTCCTGAGCTAGAACCACACCATCCAATATCTACTTGCCCTTTATAAAAACCCTATGTTTCAAGGAGATAATGCTATGTAAGATATATTATATCCACTCAACCATTATATCCATGATTATTTTGTAGGACATTGCATAAGGATATAGGTCTATAATCTAAAATATGCATCCCCTCCTCTCCTTTCAAAATTAAGGCAATAAATATTTGATTTAATGATTTAAGAATTATTTTACTACCCTTGGACTCCTATATAACAACCATTACATTCTCCTCTAATCTGTCCTAGAAGATCTAAAAACACTCAATTGGGAAGCTATCTGAACCTAGAATTTTTCCCATACTCATTTCAAAGATTGCCTTCTTTCGCTCCTCTCTATTAATGGGTTTAAGCAGGGTCTTGTTTTGTTATTCGTATATGATAGAGGTTATGGCAGTTATAACTTATTTATAATCCTCTTCATCTTGAAATATACCTTAAACAATTTAGTAAAATAATTCATCAAAGATAAATGCATACCCAGGATCATTTTAAAGGAAGTCATGTTCTCATCCTAAATAGGTTCCATGTTGTTCATCTATATTCTAGTGCAGGTAGCTGAAAGGAATATTTTGGTGTTTCTATCATCTTCCAATAACCAAATGGTTCTTACTATCTATTTTCAATATATCTCCTCTTGGTTTTCAATATCCTCAATCACTTTACACAACTCATCATCATATTCTGAGTTACTTTTTAATTGTTCCTTCCCTAAATAGATTTTGTACCTCATCACATCTAACCATCAATAGATCTCTTTGGTCCTCGATTTTTCACTTGTTAAATTACCTCCATAATTTTAGTTGATACTTGGTATAATAAAGTTTTTTGTGGAACTTAAAAATTATTTCTAATATTTCAAATGTCCCTCTTCCCACCACTATGGATTTTCTTCAAAAGTTTCTCCTTTTGTAACCAAAAGTTTTCAAATATAAATTATTTTTAGTGTAACCTTGTCTTCATCCCCCTCCAATAGAATTGGGAAGTGATTTAATACCAAACCCTCCTAAATTTTAAATTTTAGATTTTGTTTCACAAATGCCTTCTCTAAAACCCAAAAATGATCTAACTTCACCTTCTTACTATGTGACTCCCTCCTCGTATTAGTCCAAGTATAGCTAGTTCTTGAACATTTAATATCCAAGTGTAATGAATGGACCTAGGCAATCATAAGTCGATCCCTTGAATCCAAAATTAAAGTTCACCTTTCTTTATCTTTGGATGATAATATAGCATTAAAATCCTCAATAACAATCTAGTCTAACTCCTCCCTCGAGACTATCATATTATGCACCACTTTCCATTGATAAATCTGACCTTCTAGGTTTTGATCCCCATAGATATTTGTTATTAAAACATGCTCAGTTGTCTCATTGTTCCTAAAATGGAATCTTAGAAAACCCCTCCAAGCTATATATTCTATTGTCATCCATTCAAGAGAGTTCCAAAAGGTGACTATCCCCTTGAGGCCCTTTAGGAAGCCACTTCCATATGATCAATACCCCTCCAAAGTCCATTTACTACTGTATATATGAGATCCAACAATAATTTGATCTCTTAAACAGATAAAAAGTTGTTTTACTTTTCTTTAAGAGTCTTCAAATAGAAAATTAATGGGTTA
The DNA here is from genome assembly GCA_028583015.1 of Wollemia nobilis. Lineage (NCBI taxonomy): Eukaryota > Viridiplantae > Streptophyta > Pinopsida > Araucariales > Araucariaceae > Wollemia > Wollemia nobilis. The sequence continues at coordinate 9,421 of JAQPPZ010002608.1, forward strand.
TACTATTTAAACTTCTAATATTCCATGATTGTATAATCAATGGTTACCTTGAGACCAATAAGAGTCTATTATCCTCGATAATCCTCCAATGACTAGTTTATCTCCTTGAGATGCTATCAATTCCTTATTTAATTTTTACCCACTCCCTAAGAGTTGATATTATTTGATCTCTTATCCACCAATCTAATACCCAAAATTGGTTTCTCTATGTTCTTTTCTACCACACCCATGATGGAATCATTTACTATTGGTTGCTCCTAGTTATGTACTATCAATACCTTTAACATATTTGATTGTGGTAACTCACTGCACTCTATTACCTATTCTAGAATAGGTATTGAAAGAGGGGCTTGAACATGATTATTACTATTTCCATTATTACCATCCACTCCTTGCATGAGTTTTTATTCTTCCTATTCCATTAGTGTATTGAATATCTCATACCTTTTAGATGTATTGGGGTAGGTTTGCTCATCAACAATTTTCTTTTACCTTCTCATTTTGCTCAAAATAATATCCCTTTGTTTATATTTCCTAAGTATTGTTGGATGCTCTTTTAGTAACTATAGACTTACCCTCCTTAGGAAGATTTGATATTCAAAAATATCCCCTATTTTTATGATCATATTGTTTGGGAAAAATAAATTCAAATGCCCATAGTTATGGCAAATCGTATACGTAAGGGGTAGTGCCTCATAATCTAGTTTCTAAATCCAAGATAGTCCGACAATTTCAAGTTCCACCTCTATCGAAAGAGGTTGGCTAAGATCCATTTCCATGCATAATCTAGCATAGATGGTTGTATTTAATTTCGTTGTGTCTCTAGAGACACCCATATAATCTAAGAAAGTTACCAATAATTTATAGTATTTTCTCACTCCATAATTCCATTAGGAGTGCATACAATTATACCCAAACCAATATAGTAATGGGTTCAATTTGGGGATCAAATCCCACTCTCTAGGGCTGAACAAATAATCCTATTGGGCCATGATTCCTATTTTCTAATTCAAATTCTCTATTTTTATTGGCTGGTGAGAATACAGTAACAATAAAATATCCATTACTAATAAACCATAAATAATACTCACCAAGAGGATCGTAGTTCTATCAAACCCACAAATACAAAAAAATTAGGGCAAGACAAATACAATGAATTTATAGATCAAGTCATGATTGGATCTATATAAGACCATTTATTCTACTATACTCTACTTAATGATGATATTTGACCTTGATTCGGACTGTGGTAAGCATCCATTGACTCTTTGAGGTGATCTTTTTTATTAGTTGCAAAGAGTATTTTTAGAATACTTTTTTGTGCTTATTTAGTCTTTATTTGATATTTCTCCTTCAAAAAATAGTCAAAAGAACTTTGTCTACCTAAGATAGGGTCTAGAGGCTCCTCCATTGGTCTCTCTTGGGGAAACATTCTTGTCTTCATGAATATTCAAATATTTTTTAATTAAATTTTATGAAATAATCATAATTATAATTCTAGGTTCATGAAAATATTGTACATAATTCCACAAAATATACATCCATGTAGAGAATAGGCTTTGCAATATTACGTAAAAGGATTACAATTTAATTTAATACTAATATTAAGATGTATCCTATGTCAAAAATGTGCTTATTAGGTATCCTATGTCAAAAATGTCAATCATATTACTTTAGCTACAATTTTTAATGCTCAAAATCATATCCCTTTGTTTATATTTCCTAAGTATTATTGGATGCTCTTTTAGTAACTATAGACTTACCCTCCTTAGGAATATTTGATATTCAAAAATATCCCCTATTTTTATGATCATATTGTTTGGGAAAAATAAATCCAAATGCCCATAGTTATGGCAAATTGTATACGTAAGGGGTAGTGCCTCATAATCTAGTTTCTAAATCCAAGATAGTCCTACAATTTCAAGTTCCACCTCTATCGAAAGAGGTTGGATAAGATCCATTGCCATGCATAGTCTAGCATAGATGGTTGTATTTCATTTCATTGTGTCTCTAGAGACACCCATATAATCTAAGAAAGTTACCAATAATTTCTAGTATTGTATTTCTAGTATTTGCAATATTACGTAAAAGGATTACAATTTAATTTAATACTAATATTAAGAGGTATCCTATGTCAAAAATGTGCTTATTAGGTATCCTATGTCAAAAATGTCAATCATATTACTTTAGCTAAAAAAATTATGCTCAAAATCATATCCCTTTGTTTATATTTCCTAAGTATTGTTGGATGCTCTTTTAGTAACTATAGACTTACCCTCCTTAGGAATATTTGATATTCAAAAATATCCCCTATTTTTATGATCATATTGTTTGGGAAAAATAAATCCAAATGCCCATAGTTATGGCAAATTGTATACGTAAGGGGTAGTGCCTCATAATCTAGTTTCTAAATCCAAGATAGTCCTACAATTTCAAGTTCCACCTCTATCGAAAGAGGTTGGCTAAGATCCATTTCCATGCATAATCTAGCATAGATGGTTGTATTTAATTTCATTGTGTCTCTAGAGACACCCATATAATCTAAGAAATTTACCAATAATTTATAGTATTTTCTCACTCCATAATTCCATTAGGAGTGCATACAATTATACCCAAACCAATATAGTAATGGGTTCAATTTGGGGATCAAATCCCACTCTCTAGGGCTGAACAAATAATCCTATTGGGACATGATTCCTATTCTATAATTCAAATGCTCTATTTTTATTGGTTGGTGAGAATACAGTAACAATAAAATATCTATTTCTAATAAACCATAAATAATACTCACCAAGAGGATCCTAGTTCTATCAAACCCACAAATACAAAAAAATTAGGGCAAGACAAATACAATGAATTTATAGATCAAGTCATGATTGGATCTATATAAGACCATTTATTCTACTATACTCTACTTAATGATGATCTTTGACCTTGATTCGGACTGTGGTAAGCATCCATTGACTCTTTGAGGTGATCTTTTCTAGTAGCTGCAAAGAGTATTTTTAGCATAATTTTTTGTGCTTATTTAGTCTTTATTTTATATTTCTCCTTTAAAAAATAGTCAAAAGAACTTTGTCTACCTAAGAGAGGGTCTAGAGGCTCCTCCATTGGTCTCTCTTGGGGAAACATTCTTGTCTTCATGAATATTCAAATATTTTTTAATTAAATTTTATGAAATAATCATAATTATAATACTAGGTTCATGATAATATTGTACCAAATTCCACAAAATATACATCCATGTAGAGAATAGGCTTTGCAATATTACGTAAAAGGATTACAATTTAATTTAATACTAATATTAAGAGGTATCCTATGTCAAAAATGTGCTTATTAGGTATCCTATGTTAAAAATGTCAATCATATTACTTTAGCTACAATTTTTTAAGAGGTATCCTATGTCAAAAATGTGCTTATTAGAGTAGGAATTTACTTCCTACCCCACCTATGGCTTATGCCACTCATATAGCCCAAAATCCATAAATTTCAAAAGCTTTCTCAAACCATGGTGCTAATCCTAAATGCCCACTCTGAAAGCATGAGATTTCGAAAGCTTTTAGAAAGGAAAAACTACTTCGATGCATTCAAATCAAAATAATGCTTAAGTCCTAAAACATGAAGTGCATTAAACGAAAGAGGCAAATCGATTGAAAGCAGTTACAAGAATTTAGAGAAGTCACATCCCTTTTATTAAACTCTTTAACCATGGTTACAAAATTGGCTCCTCCCTTTTTAGGGGCTAGGAGCGTTAAATGGATTTGGTTACAATCTTGATCATTGATCCCTCTTCCGCATGCCCACATTTGAAATGGGTGGGCCAGAATGTTGCCGCCACTTATGCCAACGAATCCTCACTTCTTGTTGCTCCTCCTGCAATCAAAGAAACAAACAAGGTGTTAGTAGCACCTGTGACAAAAAGGAAAGTTCGTTCTGTGAAATCACCAAAATATGCATGCAAAAGGTTGTCAAATACAGTGAATAAAATGGATCCAAGTCACCTGCAAACTTGACAGAGGTCAGAAGACAATACCATAGGGCCACTGCCGTTGAAACATTCGACCAATATGCCTTCACCTGGAATTCGTCCCTGGGAAGGACGAATTCTTATTGCTATTCGTCCCTGGGTGGGACGAATTCTACTGTGTTGGAAAAGCCGAAGTGATATTGCTCCAATGTCGACTCCCGAGACCTCCAAAACACCTGCAAATAGAGGGGTTAGGTAATTGGGGCCATTTTGGGACGACCCAGATGGTCGGATTCTCCCAATTTGGCCTCCATCCTCGGGAATTCGATATCACCACCTGCAAGTTAGTAGGACAACAAAGCGACAAAAGGCGTGATAAAATCTGATCAAAATGTTATGGAATTGAAGCTATGAGTTCACTAAATAGAATAACACAATATGCAACATGAACCAATAATCTAGAATGCTTTAGAATAAAACTTAGAAAATGCGGGGGTGCCCAAGTGGGCCTCCCACCGTTGGCACTTGATTTCGGCGCCAATCCACTAGGGATAGGCCCAAAACCTCTTAGGATTGTGGTTTCTACAAATTGGTGGTGTAAGGTGGTCAAATGTTGGATTTGGGTTGGATCCACGCTTCCAAAAGCCACCCAATAACCTCCCTTGCGAAAGAGATTAGTGGATGTGAGAAGGTGAATCAAAAAGATGCAAATGGGTGTTCAATTGGACAACACTTCGTTGCTTGAAATCGCCTCCAATCTATCATTTTGGGTGAGAAAATTCCACCATTTTATAGACCCATGGGGTCTATTTTGAGAGGGATGCATAAGCGCCATGTGTTGGTCATAGGTGCCATGTGGTGGTCATGTCTTCCCATGAGGGAGGGGAGTCCTCCATGACTTGGGCTTTCATAATCGCCCTTGTGACAGTCCTCTAACAACCCATCTGCCCACCCACACACGCGTGCGAGCAAGAGTCATCAACTGACTGTCCTTGGCTGCCACTTGGCGCCATTCTTCTTTTTGCCCGTTAAACTTGGAATTCGTCCTGACCAGGGACGATTTCAGAATTCATCCCTGGGTGAGACGAATCCCAGTTAGTATTCGTCCCTGGGTGAGACGAATACTGAGCAAAGTGTCTAAATGTACCAAATTGCTTCTTGACCTTACAAAATTGCTATGAAAGTGGTTAAGACCACTGTTTAACCTCTGAGGGCTGCCCTAGGGGCTGTGTTTGTCAAAGCGATCAGTGTTTGCAGTCACATAATCGGATTGGTTTTGTTTTGGTGTCTACAAATGCCCCTTTTTGGGATGCGTTGTGCATGGCGCAGTGCGGAGCAAAAAAAATAGATAGCCAAAGCACTAATGATTAGGGTTTCTTGGTAACCTAACCGACTTTTGATGTCCCAATGATGGAAATGGCATGCATTCTTGAATCCTTGCTTCTAACAAGCTAAGGAATTTGATTTCAAGTATTAACCTATTTTGGTGAGGTGTGACTTGAGCTTGGACATTGATCAGTCATGATTAGGCAAAGGGCGCAACCTTTTGTCCACAGGGGAACCTTGTGTTTATGATTCACGAATGCCAAGCGTTTGATCAATTTGATTGTTTCTTGTTTACTGTCCCAAGCAGGAGCGTAATTGTCTTTGTCAATGATTCTTTGAATGCATGTTGTTTTCCTTAATTGGGTGTGTGATTGTTGATTGGTGAGTAAGTGTGACTACCCCCTCAAGCGACGAATCGATGAGGGAATGACCTTCGTGAGAAAAGCGACGAGTCGCTTGACCCAAGATGACTTGTGCAAGGGTGCCTTTAGATGGTTTATCGTTAAGCATGTGCAATTTTTCCAACATTTGGACCTGTTTTTGGTGGGTGTTAACCCTTTTTGCGATGCTATTTGGAGCTGAAATTGGCAAAAATTCGTCTTCCCATGGAGCGGTCCGGCTAAGATAGCCTTCTTAGGGAGTAGGATGATGACAATTTGTGACCCCAACGTCTATTTTGTATGCTCGGGATGTCAAGTGCAACAGCACTCACATCGGGAAAATTTAGTGTCTATTTTTAGTGCATTTTTTATCATTTTTTGATGTTTTTGAATTTTTTGGCTTGAATTCGTCCCAGGGTGGGACAAATTCTATCAGCAAAATTCGTCCCTGGGTGGGACGAGCGCTAACCAGAGTGCTCGTCCCAGTCAAGGACGAATTCCAGCTCAAAGGCCTATTTAAGGGCCAAAACTTGAATTTGGGCTCATTTGTGTCAAATTTTTCTTGCGATTTTGGAGCTCTGGGAGGAGGTAAATTCTGCGAAGCGAAGCGCTGCTAAAATTTTCCCTGCCATCATGAGTGCATAAACTGGTTTGAGCGACGGAGCCGAAGCGAGACCTGTAAGGGCTCCCTAGAGTTTATTTTTTTTTTTTAAAGCTGTAAGTTTGTTTTTCTGTACATTTTTTTTTCTATGATTTTAATTAATTTTGTTTTTTTTTGAATTATTTTCTTTTGTAGGTTGTTAGGAGCCGGTACCGTGTACCTGCTGCTTTTACTGAGGCGTGGGGGGCACTGACTGATGATGACTAGGAATGGCTTGATTCCCTTGGGCTCAAGCAGGTGGCTTGACTGGAGCCTGTGGTCTCGGATCAGGCTTATCTGACGGCCCTGATCAAACTTTGGGATTCGCGGACCAACACCTTCCATCTCTCGACAGGGGAGATGACTGTGACTCTGGAGGATGTCTATCGACTACTTCAGATTTCGATAGATGGACTGCCTATTAAGAAATTGTCGTTTGATCAACGAATTGTTGTACTTGCAAGATGCTTCGAGCATGGGGAGCGGCTGGGTGTAGAGAACCCAGTGGAGACAGCCGAGGTGGACTGCCAGGCTGGCAGGATTTTGGTTGGATGGTGGCAGGAGAGGGGGGTGTTAGGAGTGAGGCACGCATTCTTGATGGGCCTCATTTCTAACATGCTTTTACCTGACTCATCAGGCGTGAGGTTCCCGTGGAACCTGCTGGATTTGGTGTGGCAGTTGGTAGAGTGCCCGATAGAGGCACCGCTGATCTTGAGATGGGGACAGACATTGTTGGCACAACTCTACGAGGAGCTGTATGGGGTCCGCTGTCGGTAGCGAAAGGGGGTCAGCTGCAGTTATCTATTGCAGTGTTGGGGTTGGCAGCACATATCTGTTGAGAGGCCAATCGGGTTACCGTGGATGACTCGGGCGGTGATGGAGGACAAGGAGATAGGTTACGTAGTTCTGTGGTGGCGGTTTGTAGATCAGGGGCAGAGTTGGCGATGGGCAGGTGTCGTAGAGCACTATACTGATGCCTTCTCTTGGCTCACTCCAGGGGAGGTGGTTTGGCGGCCTTATCGGGACTGTCCAGCCTAGCCGGAGGCTAGAGAGTGGCTCCGACGTGTACGCAGGGAGCGGTGGTTGATCGGGCGGCACGGGACCGAGCATGAGTTATTCTCATACATCCGAGTTACACGACAGTTTGGGGTGCGCTAGGGGTTTCTTGGTGAGCCTATGGTCTATCGATGTTAGGGAGATGAGAGGTCTCTAGATCGATCGGCCATCGCGCCACTGGGCGAGGAGTCATATGCGATGATTGACGTCCCGGATGTGGATGACGTCGGGACTACCACTGAGTATGACTCGTGGTGGGTACTACGGCGATGGAGAGGAGAGGGGCCACTGGGAGGCGCGGAGGCAGCAGTTGAGGGTATTGAGACAGTAGGGGATGATTGGGGAGTTCCATTGGATGACGTGGACATGGTTGAGGTGGGGGATGAGGATGTAGAGGTGGGAGTTGCGGATCAGCAATACATGCAGGACATGGAGGAGCAGTGGGAGCCAGAGCAGGCTACTGTTCTGGAGGGTCCTGTACTTTAGGCAGGTACAAAGGGGATGGAGTCTAGGATACGTGCTAAGAATGCATGACTGATAGAGCTGCTATGGATTCGGGATCTGGAGCTGGGGGACGCACTGCGGGAGAGGGATCTCCTGCGGGCTCAGCTAGTAGAGCGGGATAGGGTTTTGGCACAGCGCGATGATGCAGTATCTTACTATCATTGGTGGGAGGTAGATTGGTTTTTGCACCGGCTATATTTGGAGAGCGAGGTCATCCACCTTGGTGGGTGGCTACCTGAGCCCTCGAGAAGTGGATCTTCATGCCGAACGAGGGATAGTGCGACTGAGCAGTCAACATCATCTCATCGCAGGCGATTAGATGAGGGAGGCGATAGCAGGCGTGATGCGGGGGCTAGTAGTAGCCACCCTACAGGGTCCCATAGGACCCACACCACGGGGGGTAGTTCCCGTCGCACCGATCCTGCGTGATCATGGTGGTCGACGCCTTAGGTTGGGTTTTGTTATATGATTGCGAGGTCTAAGGACCAGTTTTGTAGCCTATGGGCATTTTTTTTTTGACGATATTTTATATATATATATATATATATATATATATATATATACCGGTTTTAATTTGGTTATGTACATGTGATGGTTTGATCTT